>JAQNBH010000011.1:42131812-42176812 GCA_028752905.1 Cladorhizidae sp. MBARI D1340-BT2
TGTGGAAGGCAGCATGGATATCTGGCTATGAGATGAATTACTCACTCAGAACAACAGCTGCAACTAGATTATACCAGGAAGATGTTAATCTTGAAGAAAAACCCCCCAGTCATCATAGCATATGAGTTTGTAGCTATAGGAGGATAAACTCTTGTCAACAACAAAATATATCTTCATTTTGTCCTTAAACAAGTGACAACAGGGACTCCCTTCCATCCGAAACAGTCTCCAACAAGGATATGTTTCTTTCTCCCGACTTCCTTCATATTTGACCATGAAAATCTCAATTTACATGCATGCACTAACGTAAGTATTCATATTGACACCAAATAAAACATCATCATTATTTATACTCTTATAATCGCCTTCTCAATAATTGAATTTTTCACTCTCGACATTTCAACTAATTGCTCCAGCCTTCATCAAACTTGTGTGAGGTTGATATATACTGATAGCTAGCTATATATCAACCACAGGATACAAACCACACCCCATGTCCAGCACGTGAACCAGGTTCAACTCAGATTGACTCATGACTGACCCCAATACAGATAAGGCTTATGCCATCTGGATTGCCACCGAGAGATGCTGAAGGAGGTGAGCCACAGGCATTCACTTCCTCAGTTCTTTGCCTTATCCTGAGGATCAGCTCCTTCAAAAATCCATCAATCTGGCCCCAGTGATCCAAAAAATTCAGTATGGTTATCCTGTAGCCATTCCACAATTCTGCTCAGATGTATTTGGTCAATTTCTTCAAACACCGTTTTATTAAAAACCACAGCTTTTACAAGTTTTTTCTTAGGTGATGCACAGTATAATCATAACAACTTCAGGAATTAGTTCAAGTATATATTATATAATTTATACAATATGTAATTGACAAAAATGGAATTGGCTTATGATCTAAAATAAGGTCATAAATGTTTTCTTCATGTTAGATGGACAAGTGATGGCTAATGATCTGCTATCATGGACCTTCCTGGGTTTTACTGCTGTTTCTGGAAACCCCTTCTTCTAACAAAACTGCACAAGAATCTATGCTTATCTGTTTTTCTTCACTCTAGAGAGGAAAAATGCTCCTGGATTGGTTAACTTAGTAAGGTGCAAGTTTTATCTGCTTACCTCAATCCAGCTTTTTTTTTTACACCAAAAATTGCAGCTTATTGTGTTTTTATCCCAATGATATATATGAAGAGTTTAAAAAATCTATTCAAGAAAAAAAGTTATACTACAAGTCGGAAGACCTTTAACAATATAAAACAAAATTACCACTCATAATGACTACTGGTAAAGGGTCATCTCACTTAATGTGGTCTACATGGGTACACCTGTTTCCACTTCTTTTTTACAAGTCAGTTCGATATAAATACAACAATAACCTTCTTGATAAACCAAATTATATTTTCTCACTCAGCATTTCAGCTAGATGCTCTAGCACTTGCTATATATATAGGAATAACCAGAAACATTCTGATGAAGTCTAAAGCATGTAATAGTGAGAAAATTTACAGTTGCTAATAATACCAACACATTGTGTGCACGAAGGTGTTGTAATCTTAGTTCAGAGGTGCTCTCAATAACTGTGTGACTTGTATTTATACCCAAGCATAACATGTTATAAATAGCTCTTTCTCATACAACTTCTTGACTTCTTTATGCCTTGCGCATCATATTAAATGGTTAGCATTTTTATACTAATGGAAAACAAGAGAATGAAGGCATCTTGTTGGGTTCCTAGGTTGTTATATTCTGACATTGGCGAAGTTCCCTTAGGTTGGGCCAAATCTTATGCGGGACATCTTGCTAACAATGCAAGTCATCCAAACAAGGCAGGTCTCTATTGGATTAATGATGGCACCAACACTTAACAAGACTACTGTAACTTCTGAGGTTCATTGAATGCGAGTACTTGATTGCTTTGATGAAGACTGAAATATAGTTGAAACGTTAGCTTCAAAAACCATAAAGCTGATTTAAAGGTAAATGTTAAAGCATAATATGATGTCAGCCGAGAGTAATTATACAAATTTGAACATTTTAATAGGTGTTAGTGAGTACTATGTATTATAGTAGTTCTGTTTCTTTGCTATATACCTTGAAATTTAAATATGAGAATTGTACTGCCTCTTCAAAGTGAAGTGAATAAACCCTTGTACTATATATGACATTTTCACCAAGTTTATATAAAACAAAGTATATATAGTGCAACCTTGCTAATCTGATGGGCTAATCCTAAACCTTCTCTATATAATCCAATGGAGATTAGAAATTATATAATTATGTAGGCTTGCCAGTTCTAAGTGAATAGGTTTGTAGATCAGTACAAAACCCAACAGCCTTATGAACACAAGTATTTCTTATGGGCTCGAATTTACAATACAATGTACACTCTTTAAAACTCAACCTACATTTAGTATACTGTACTGTAAGCAAAAAAAGGACTGACCACCATTACTCACAAGAAGCTATTTAATACACTGTAGTTACATGTAGAAATATAGTGCTGCATAAATTATCACAACTACATTACAAATTATACAGTTTGAGTAATCCAAACTAATTCACCACCGCTAGGTACAGGCCTATTCAGATTAGCCAGGTTGCACTGTAATAACGTAAAACGATAAGCAGTTCTTGTGCATACTGGAAAAAGAGAAGAAGAACTAGCTTCTAGAACTGAAGTGGTTGCCCTAACAATCTTATAAAAGTTCTCTAGGTTTCTCTTTGCAACTTGGACTGAAATAAATAATCATATATGTAACCTCCCCAAAAAATGATTCTAATCGGGTTTGTGTATTACTGATTTAAAATTGCATTATTTAATAATAATAATATTAATTTTCAACAAGAGAGGACTTAACAAAAGTGTAGTGTAGCAGTAGCTGCTACTCATGCAAAATGTGAAAGTCAATTTTAGTTCTGCAATTCATGATCTCGAACTGTCGCATAAGTTGGTGTTTCTTCTGTGGCAATTATTCCATAAGCAGGGCAAGGTTTCACACCTATCTCTTCTGACTGTTTGGGTTTACTTGGAAGAGGAATCTCATAGTTGGACACAGGAGCATCTCTCCCAGTAATGGACACTGTTGACCTGTTGACACAGCATCAAAATCTCAATTAAATTGTATCATCATTCATCACAATAACCTTCTCAATAAATTGTCTCTCGATGTTTCAACTAGGTGTAATCATGACCTGCATTATCTGCCCAAACTTGTACATTTAACCATAGGAACCGCTAAAAAGCCTCATCTTATAGAGTGAGAGTGCTTGTATAAAATATACACTCATATTGTCAACACTTTGGAATAGCAACCACAAGTATACTATAATAGTACATGTGAATACAATTCCTCAGTGAGAAGAGGATGCATTATCCTTTTATGTCAAAGTGACATAGACACATGATGTGCCGGCTACATGGTATATTTGGGGCCGGAGCCAACATCAAACAACAAGTTTGGGAAGGATGTTTGTAAGCAATTACAACATATTACTAACAAGGAGTACAGTAGAACTCATTGTATTGGTTTGACCCACATTTCAAAATAGCAGTCCCCAAAGCTAAGGTAGTTCAAGTTTAAAAAAAACCTTCGGAATTCATCTTCCAGATCATGCTTCTCTCTCACATAACTTGGTACATTCAATTACCAAAACTCCAAAATTTCCAATGACTAACTTGTTTCTTGGCTCAGTAAAGCAAGGAAAAATTTAAAGATTTCAAAAGAAAACCACGCCTGTTAAGTCTATTAATAGCTGAGGTATTCAGAAGCTGCATGTTTTCTCTAAGAAGTGAACAGTAGGTTGGTTCGCAGAGATGCTTACTCATGTATAATAAAGACATTTTGATCCTACTTGAACATGTATAATGATTAATGTTTACAGAAATATGTATCCATGGATGATGTAATCTACCTGTGACCTGTACTTTAACAATATGCTCAATGTTCCGTTAGCTCTGGAGTTATCCTGTGCAACTATTAACAAATCCTTAAAAGTGGCTATAACAATCCTAAACTCAATAACAACAACAACTGACTTTTATACAGCACAAGAAGATGGAACAAATTAGAAAAAAGTTTAAAATCCAATAATTATAGGGGTCACAAAAGTTTGTATGTCTAATGTTAGAGTGTTCCTGATGTTAGACTGGAGTAGCTCTCAATATTGACAGAGCTGACTAACAGCTTGGCTCTAATATTTCAAAGAAGTATGTAGCTCAATATAGCAAGTGCCCACTATACTCTTTTTAGCAACCTAGATTCAACAGGATAGATTTAGCAAGCACCCTAGTAGCTATTAGATTTTATTAACATCTTAGATTAATCTGATGAGAAGAAGAAATAATAATCCATTTGCAGACTTGAATGGAGCTAAAGTTGACAACCTTGAAGTTTCAGAGGACAGAGGATCAAGAACAACAGTAGTTAAAGCTATAGCACCAGCTGCACTTATCATAGTCAATAAATTTCACATAGATCTAACACTAACTTGCTAACTTCATTCCAACTGATCAGGTAAACACGAATGATGGAATATGGATCAATAGAATTGTTTATGTCAGTTTCATGATGCAGTACCCACTATTTGAAGCAATTTTTCAGATGACAGATTAAAAGCCCATTTTAGATGATAGATTAAGTGCCCATTTTTAGATGATAAATTAAGTACCCATGTGTGCCAGGTGCCAAGTAAATAATGTGGTATAATGAGTGAAAACAACAACAAAACACAACAACAACAATATCAATTGGTAGAAAGAAACAAGGCAAAAATAATATAATAAAAACTATATTGTAAAAAATATGTTGGAATAATTTGTATTTGTAGGGTCCCAACCAACCCCTCTCCAACTGCTCATCTAGCCTTATATATAGCATGTATGTGACAATACTGGTATCACCACAAATATATTTCCAGGAACCTCTACTTTTTAATAATGTACACCAATATTATACTTTTAAATTAGGTTGAAAAGGCAAAAGATATATGGTCATTTAAATATCTGTAGTCACATAGTATTTTCTTTTTTGCTTTCAATCCAATGGTAATTTGATTTAACTCACTGTGTTGTTGTTGTTGGAGTATATATGTCTTTAAAATAATGCTTCACTTAATTGCTAATGATATGAGTATAGCTAATATTTTTTACACTCGGGGATGAGTATGTTCTAATTCCAGCCACTGTTTCAAAGCCTAACATGAGGCTGACACAATTATTTTCCTACATATATTTTACTTATCTTATTACAATGGCTGATTACATTTTTCTAGTATCTCAAAAAGCAAGCACAAAAAAGCGAATTTATAGTACTTGTATTGAAGATAAATATTCCAGGTAGTATAAATCACCAACACAATGCCATATTCCAAAGCAGGATATGTCATTCTCCTCACTATGGTATTGTGAGTGCTACTATATACCACAAATCAATTCAAAACAGCTCTAGTCATCACACATTGTCACTCATGCTGGAATATTTACACTCAAAAACCACTCTGTGCAATCTCAGCTCACATGCTTGAAGAGCAGCACAGAGTAGCATTCTCAATAAATAGTTTCCCAGAACATAAATAGAACTCACACCAACCTATGTTTAACTAATACGACAGTGAGCGTAATGATGACAATCACACTAATGGCCATCACTGCAACCACTACCACACCAGCAATGACTCCAACTTTTACTTCTCTTCCTGCAATGCATAATAATGACAAATGTGGTAAAATAACAACACAACAACAACACAAAAATAATAACAACACAATAATATTAACAAAACAACAACAAATAATTTAGCACTTTTTACTAGAAACTAAATCTACAATGGGAGTTAGCCATATCATATAGTTTAATATTTGCTAGATGCAGAGTAAATATAATAGTAACCATGGGCAGATCTAGGATTTTGAGGAGTAAAAACTAAGTCTTAAAACAATGGGAGTTAGCTGTATTATAGTTTAATTTTTTGATAGATGCAGAGTAAATATATAGCAAATACTCATAACCATGGGCAGATCTAGGATTTTGAGGACTAAAAACTAAGTTTTAAAACAATGGGAGTTAGCTGTATCAACACAGAAACAGAGCTGATGATGACCATTGATGATTCATTGATGGATGTGGAGTAAATAGCAAATCCTCATAACCAGGGGTGGGTCTAGGATTTGAGAAGGGGGATTAACATCTGTAACTTTCATAATAATAAGGGTGCAATAGGTAGTACTAAAACCGACCACACAAGCACACTTGAGTTTCCTTATTTCATCAAGATCTGGTGCATTGGTGCATGTTGCTTTGTATAATTGTCAACATCATCGAGGAAACTTGATCTCACCATTTGATTACTATATATAATTATATATTATAAAATCTCTGTAGACTTTGTCCTTTTCTATTTATTGTATTTAATTTTTATATTTTTATTTATTCAAAGCAAAAGGAGAAGGAATAATCATGCCTACACACTGAATCTGGTTTTTAATTTAATAAATCAAAAATAAAATCCACTGCAAGCTGTTCTTTCCTCTGTCACCAGACACTAGAAACTCACTGAAATCCATAGTACTGGAGTCATTAGTCTATGGAGTACTGCAATGGTAAGAGGCACCCATGTATTTCATGAACAAAACAATGAAAACTCTGCTTAGACTCTCAAAGCTTACCATATGGTTAAATAATTCTCTTTATTTGTTTATCAGAGTTATGTGAGATAGTCACAAAGTTACTTCATATTTCTTCCTTATATACTAGTGGTGAGTAACTGGGAAAGGAAAAGCTGCATTGATAATGCTACATGTAAATGCCACAGAAAATATCCTGTGTTTTAATATGGCCCTCATCCAGTCATTAAATAGTCAGTTTTGTAACAATTCTTCAAAGAACTCGGAGAATATTGAAGCAGCTAACTGCAGTACAAAATTCTACCTCCTATTATCATCTGCTATGCATGTTAGTTGCTGTGCACGAGGGAGAGTTTGCTATTATTATTATTATTATTATTATTATTATTATTATTATTATTATTATTATTATTATTATTATTATTATTATTATTATTATTATTATTATTATTATTATTATTATTATTATTATTATTATTACTATTTTAATAATAAGCGAATATAAAGTATATTAAAAAAAGACAACTACAATTGTAATTTTTTTTAGTTGTGTGTGGAAGATTCTTGCGTTCAGATATGCTTGACTATATCCGTGCATGTCATTTTTGTCAACAACAATACTTGCTTAAAATAACATATATACCTTGGGAATTAAGTTTATGTTTGTATATACTTGATAGCAACTGTGCAGTTTTCATTCTATGAATATGTTAGCTAGTGACCTCGTATCTAAACATACTCATCTAGAAAACCACCAAAGGAAGATTTACTATGGGCATGCAGCATTATCATTAACAGCTTTGGCAAAGAGAATGTGAAAAGTTGGCATTGCTGAGGATATGTAACATTACTATCCACAGTATGGAACATGATCAGCTCTAAAATCCATTCCAGATAAGAAAGTTGACAGCAAAGGTTAAGTATTTTAAGACAGCAGAAGGCAAAGCTTGCCAAGTCAACTATACAGTATCTTGGATCCTCTAACATAAAATGTAGTTTTCTCCATCACCCATCACATCTGTTCTATATATTTCATGGCATAAGTCAGTATATATACATTGCTTTTATAATACTGATAGAGCACCTTTAAAAGTGACCTTCAGAACAAGATCAATATGTAGCATGACAAAGGTTGGGATACCATCCCCCTCATATCTTTCTAAAAAGTGAGAGATGTGTATGATTGTTGCATTTTTAAGTAGTATAAAAAATGTAGTATAGTATTGTAGGAATTCTTTGTCATGTACTATATATAACTATAACTAATGATGTTTCTGAGTAGAGAGAGAGAAAATCAAACCAACCTTGTGTACCTTGAGGAATTTTGGTTGAGGTAGCATCAGTTATAGAATCAGTTATAGAAGTGGCTATAAAAAATGACAATTGATGGGTACTATTTAATGCAAAAAAATATTTTCGAAATGCTACAACTTTACCTATTGTAGCTGAAACATGGATGGCTTGGTTAGAGAGCTTCACTAGTCCAGGAGTTGAAGACTCTATGTAAGTTGGCACGTTCAAACCGGCTGGAAAAAATGATAAGTGAGATGATTTTGTTGTGATGCCTATTACTGGCAACACTCTATCATTGAAGGTTGACACTGCAATGTAGTCGTCTTGTTCTACATCAATGTAATCTGCAGGATCAACAGTGATGTTCACACATTGAAAATTATCGTGCTGTGAAGGGATAGTTAAATTAGATGAATAACTGCTGATGCGTTGACCACGCTTGTCCTTAATCCGCCATGTTTGAAGGAGAATCGGTAAAGAAACTTGCCTCTGCTTGTTCTGGAGACCGTAATAGCAAACTCTCCAGTTTATGATCTGGCCACTGCATGGGGCAGGGTTGTCTCTATCTATGAACAATCCTGGATTTCGATTTGGTGATGTTTCTGGCAAATCTGATCTTCCTAGGATGCATCCATCTCCTCGGACAGTCAGGACCACAAGAGCTACGATTTGTGTACAATAACATAATTGTAGTACACTAGCTCATACTTATATACTTCACATAAAAAACCTACCTAAGACAATACTTAGTCTTAGTATTACCACCATTCCTTTTTTGCACGTCGTCACTAGGTAATCACTGATCTTCTATCTTCTTCTCAGCTGCTGTACTGTATTTGTGCGTCAGACAATCCCTCGAAAAGGGGTGTGACCACGGAGGTCACAACGCCTTACCTGGATTCGTCTTCGTTAGTCCCAGGGTATCTCTCTAGTTCATGGCGGGTGCACTGGGCCCCTGGTATCCAGGGATGCTGGCTCCTCCCCCTCTACTAATTACCTCTAACGATGCTTTAGGTGTCTATTGACAGAGGGCTAACTGCCCTCCATCCTGTACCACTTATTCCTTCAGTGGTGGGTGGGCGTGGCTGCTAAGATCTGTCGACACTGCTCTAGGTCAGTTCCTGCAACATCCTACAGTACTCACTGCAAGCTCCGCCTCTCATTAACCTTGGTTGTGCATTCCGCCCAACCCTACAAAAGAAATCAAGCGTTACTTTGTAACTAAGTGAAATTGGAAACTGGCAACCGCAATGAGCACGAGCCTTATATTTTGTTAGAAGGGCTCTAATGGCCAGACAAAAGGGAGATAGAAGCTCCCCTACAAAAGAAAATGATTAGCAATTTATGGAAATATGATTCAGGTAACAAAAACCACGCAGCACTCGCTATATTCAACTGTCTCAACCCACTGCAAAGAAGTCCATTAGATGGATAAGATGTTTATAGCGATTCAAGGCAACTGTAGGTATCTGTGCAGCTTTCTCAGCAGAAGAGCTTCCACAAACAGCATACAGCCTGGAAGAGGCAGTTTACTTCGGCACTTCAGATCGTCAGCCTCCCCTCTCCCATGGGTGTAGCCAGTGGCGTGACTCAACATTCATAGTAATTAGAGTGTCACAGAAGAGCACAAGAAGTGGGAGAGAATGTGCACCCCCAGCGCAGTAACAAAATTCACTATAAATGAAAAAGAACTTGAACTCGATTAAGCTATTTTACAAAATAACCATGATGATTCTACAACAGTATGATTCTGTATGGTGGCACCATGACAATTTACTTATCACACCAACGAAATATCTAGTTAGGCATCCATTATTGAAGGAACACCCGAGAAATGTAGTCCATTAAATGACCTCTCAGATGAACAAGTGGCGACAGAAAGTGTGCAAAGAATAGAAAAAAATTAATGTTAGGAAAATTGATCATATAGCAGAAGAGTGTATGTTGGTAAGACAGCACTGCCATGTTGTTGCTGTTGCTGCCACTTTTGTACCAATAATGTAGTTCACTCGATACACTGCTAGGTAATTGTAGGTGAGATTCATCAGGTTGTGTAATAGCCTAAGCTATATTCTAAGAACAGCCTTGCGTTGGAATATTTTTATGCATATACTAAAATAAGCACAAAACCCCCAGTAAGAAGCACTGAAACTGAAATAGATCGATAGTAAACTTATGGTTTATCACCTGGTATATTCAAATGGTGACACTGCCAGCTACAGATTCTGTATACAATCCCTATATTCTCACACATCTTCTCAAAAATGTAAAACGCAAGCTGTGGTGAGTGTCGATATCTTCTTTATTGTGCAGTCTTACAATGTTGCTGCTTCAATTATATCCTTTGCCTCAACTTGTAGACTTGAGGTATATTCAAGTGAGTGTGAAGCACAGTGTACATAAATGGCAAGAGGCTATTTGTTGGTGGTGATAATTGCTGCTGCTCTCCTAGTAACACCTGCCATATTGCCAGCCCCTTGACCACTCAATTTTGAAATATGAAAACCACACACTCGATCTTTAAGTTTAAGTGAACCCAACAGTTTACATTGTTAACCTTGTCTCATGCTTCCCAGGAAGGGTTATCATGATTGCCATCAAGGACACTATTCTATCTGCCACAGAGTATTGATAATTAAGCTTAGTTTTAGTATCAGTCAAAGCTTTATTAATCTGATGACCAACACATATTTGCTCATCCTTCATGACTTTTCCTGCTTGCACCACTGCAGTTAGTTGATAGTGGGACTAATACTTCTCCGATTATGAAACCTGGCTATGTACTCCCTCACATAGCTTGCTATGCTGTGTAATCTTAAGATTGTGCTTGGCACATACATTATATAGGAGGTTCAGAGTTAGTGTCATTGTAGCTTGCAGATTGGAAGTCATCAAGAAGTCAGTAACACTGTATTGAAAATGAAAGATCAAAAGCTATTACGTATAACCAAGACTTCACATCTACTAGTCACTGTGGCCTACTGATTAACCTTTGACTGCAAGATCCTGCCTCAGCTGTCAATGATATGTCTTCTGTTTCTGGCTCTGATACTTTAGATACTTTCTTGAGGAATTGTTTGATAGTGTTTTTGCTTAATTCCAAGTCATCCATAAAATATTGCTTGGGAATGTCAATGGCCAGCTACCACACCAGTCAGCACTTATTAAGAGTCAAGTAATAAGCTAGAACTCTTTAATAATCATTTTGACAGTTTTACATTTTTTTTATTTTTTTTTATTGTAATTTTTTTTTAAGCTAAAGTGAGGAGCTCAAGCCCAAACCAGGTTTAGCACCAAAAGAGAGAATGAAGGTTCGTTGAGATCTAATAAATCTGATCCTGATCGGAAGTTGATATAATGTGTTTTAACAACATATATAGGTAATATGAAATTTGGCATGGTAACAGACTCTACTTTTGAAATAAATCCTATAGATTTGGTAGAGTCAACAACCATGTTGCAAGTTCTACCAAATAATTTACTAAACTTAAATCATGCTGGTTCTGCTGTTAATGGCAGAGCTAGTTGTCCTGCTGCTTTGCAAAGTTTGAACCATGTTGATATAGTTTCTGGCTGTGCAATTTTCAAAGCTGATTTCCAAAGCGCAGGCCTTGCAATTGTTGTGGATGGTAATAGCAGATCCTAAATGCGATCAGGCAAACCTGCCTACTAGAACATCTCACCAACCTATATCCTTCGAGACTTCAGAGAATTCAACAAGATTTCTCACTATTAGCAAGCATCTGCATAGAAAATTGTGACTCTTTGATAGATTTGGTTCTACTATCTGACAAAACATACATTTACAGGTGTTTTGTAGTTCCTATTATTTCTCTCAGATCACCTTGGTCTGGACCTATTCCTTACATGGAAATACTAAGCTGGGCACATAAGAACTAGCCTTAGAGTAATTTGGAAGATGCTGATTTTGAGAGGGGGCTTGTGAAATGATCAATGAATTTTACTCGGACAGTTCACTAGAGGGAAGGCTGTTACAACTAACTGGTCTGTGAATTTTTTTGATATCATGTCTGCATGCATTCCTCAGCAGACTTTGAGTGGCAAGAAAAATGTTCCTTGGTTGTCAATGTGTGTTATTGGGGTAACCAGGAGAGAAAAAATGTGGCATTCCAAGCTGCATTCAAACATCAGAGTCAAAGTGTAAGAAACTTAGAAATGGTTTGTAGTGCTAATTCAGCATATTGTAGAGGATAAATACAGAGTTCTGGAAAACTGATGAAGTCTTACATTCCTTGTGCCAACAGTGCAACTCACTCTGTAAATTAGTGGGGGATTGAAGATTATCTTGATAGAATTAAGCCATTTTTGAAGCGTAGTGCTGCACTCTTCAGCACTGATTGTAACCAATATGGTAAGTACATACCCTGTAAAGTTCTTTGATAATGAATGCTAAAACTTTCATCTAGTTCTGAAATCAAGTGGTCAGAGGAATCAAGATACTATGATAGTAATATTCACATCGAGAATTGGTAGGAACACTGTCTCTGTGACAAAGTCTAGGCAAGGATGGCTATATACGAATTCTCTGACACAGTTCCTCGATAGTGTTGAACCATTGATAGTCCTAAAATCCTTCAAAGTTGTAGTCACATTGCCACTTTCGCCTACTAATTCAACTATATATGTCGCTTTAGCCTGATATATTCTACTACACATGTTTCCTGTGCCTCTAAATTGCACCATTGTCACTTTCAAGGAATGTGAGGAAATCTTCGGCTTTCATCAGGATGAACATACTTAATGACAAGATGGAGCTACTGTCTATTAGCTATGTCAGTGACCCGATCTTCTATTATGTAAACCATGAGGCTTATTTTCACATTCTAGAATGACTGAATGTGCTCTCAAAGAACGCCAATAATTTGTTTCTGAATATCAGCTGAATGTATAGGTGGCATTTCTTGCAGCAGTTGCAATATGTTCTTCTAGGACTTTAATGCCAGCTTCAACTCTGAATTTTAGTAATGCCCAGAAAATTGCACTGATTTGTTTATGTATGCTTCACTAAATCAGTACCAGAATCATAGTGGCCGCTCAAGGGAATGTTTTGTCACCCACACAAAACAATTGTGTTTACAATTAATTATAACATCTCTCTGTTGGTAACAACCCCATCAGCCCTAACCTTATAAAGTTGTTGGCATTGAAGGTTAGGAGCTGATGACCACTAAAGACACTAACAAATCCACTGATCTAATGACTGCCAACTTGTGATGCTCCTTTTCTGAATGCTTGTGCTGCAATTCTAACGCCTTGCAAAAAATCATGTCAAAGGGTGCTGAACTAAAAGGCCAAGCTCTGAGCTATCAGTGGTATGGTAGTAAGATAATCCATAAACTGTCTCAGAGGCTAGTTAGAAATAGCTAAGTTTTGTCTGTTGCTTTGAGTTGATGCTGGTCTAATTTATGTTGTCAGTGGGTTTGGTGGAGTTGCTAGTTTGCCAAAAAATCTCGAAAAGTATGGTAAGTTGGTAATTAAAATTGTATTAAAATGGAAAAAAGATGTCCTATACATCGCTGCAGCATCATCAGTATTCATGGCAAGTTAGTATCCATCCACATGGCAAGTTCTCTCTCTTATGTCCAAGCCCTCATCCCATATGTGTGCCGATCCACTCTTTTCTCCAGTATTAGACTATAACACAAAGTAACATGTTTATTCCTGATTAAGGCCAGAGGATCTAGTTGAAACTTCAAGGACATAAATATTAGGTAGATTATTGTCGGTGACCCCAACCCTAGTGGTCCCATGACAACACTTGCTGAGAGAACAGCATGACCTATTTTGGTCAAAACCAGTATATAACTGTTAAGAATGCAGACTGATTGGTTAGACTACTTAGCTATGCATATTACCATGTAAGGCCTGACTGGGATTCTGGCTGGTATCAGCCAGCTCAGAGGTCCAGGTAGAGTCAGCTCAGACTGAGGGATTTAAAAGTCTTCTATCTATCTAATCTCTGGTCAAGTATGCTTACTGGTTAGGATCGCTAACAATTATTGAGAAAGTCATTGTAACAAGTCTGTTTGAATTTCATGCTCATACACAAATAAACATCCCATGTATTTTGAAGTATTCCTAGGATTCTGCCACAATGTATAATCTCCTGTATAAGTACATATTTCTATTCAGATTTCGGATAACTTTCACAAATGCATCTTTATATCTGTGGCTTCCAGAGTAAATCCACTGCGTATTTAACCTGTTAGCTTCTTTTCTGGTGAGCAAAGCGAGCCCTCACAGGGGAGTTGGACAGAAAACTTGTTATTGTCTAAGTATTTATGTATGCCGAGGCCTGTTGCTCAGAGTTAGTGCTAGACAAAATTATAGGAGAAGCACAGCAGCCCACAGTGGAGTCCTTTGGCTTGGGTTAAGTTTCATTCTGACATAGCCACTCTATTCATCAACACACTCTTTCTAGCTATGTACAGGTTTACTAAAATGGAAATGATCATCACAGACAAAGGTTGTTACTTCTAAATTGGAAATTTTCGTCATGGTCAATATTGAGCTGGTACCCTTTGAAAATTGGGAGGCATATACTACTACTTCTCCATATTTCAATCCAATCTGATGAGATCAATAATTTACAGATCAGTGTATACTATTAGGACGGCAGCTATGCGTGGAGTAATAATTAATATAAATTCTAATTATTGCCCATTTGCTCCCACCATGCCTTACATTCGTTTGTAGTAAGCTCACATTATTGTTAGAGTTGAATGCATGGCATACGTATCTATATATGTATCTATGTATTCAATGTCTACACCTTCCCATAAAAGAATAGAAATCGGACATCTGTTTTGACTAATGAATCGTGTGGCTAGTGAAGGTGCAATAAAAATATTAAAAACCTCAATTTGAAATTCTCAGCTAGCAGGCCTAATGCTATACAACTTCTTGGTAATGATATATACTGCCTGAAAATGTCTGGACACTTTGCAATGTAGATCAATTAATATGTATCCCAGGCTGCAATACAATATAGTTTAACTTTGGTGGGTGAATGTGTGATAATTTGGCTCCTGACTTGTGTGGAGATTGGTAAAGTGTTCGTAGATGTTATTTTGCATTCTAGCAAGTGTTCTTTATGTGATTAGATGGTGGTACCAAGGTACTTGTCACAGTCACACAAGATATTGATTGTAATTAGACTGTGAGATTGAGTTGATAGAAGCAGTTAAATTTTTTTAATCTGTTTGGAATTTGGCCATGGGCTTGCATCCAAGGTAGAATCTGATTATTATCATATTGGAATCGGAATCAACATGTATGAGTTTGTACTGTTTCATTAGCATAAAGATAAGTTTAACACAATGGTGGATAGAGGGAATGTCTGAGATGGATTTCATAAATATGTTATATGTTGTATACTGGCTGAAAATAAGAACATGCTCGTTAAAAAAAAGAAATGATGCAAGTTTGCCACAGTGATTCCTGTCTCATCTGAGCTGAGGTGCTCTGCCATTTTTGAAGATTTCAAGCCATCAGTGAGATTTCTAGAACATTGAAAGCTTCACCAGGTGTGACTTAGTAGTGTTTTTCCATGGCCTTGTCCACTTTACTCTTATCATCATCATTGCAGGCAGGCTTCTGTTTTTATGTACTAGCTAGAATTTAAGGAACAATCTCCCTTTATTGACAAGAAACTGGAATGTACTACTGCCAAATGAGTCACTCTTCCATGAGCCGAATGTTGATCCTCCTCTCATTCTCTCTCATCATCACTGTTTAGGGAAGCCTTCCACATTGTTCTAGTCTCAGACATCTTCAGGTAGAAGTTATAAACAAAAAACTATCTAGAATATAAAATTCTAAGCAGCAACAGCAATTACCTTGCAGCACAGCTTGCATTGCACAAGGATGGAAAGTATATACATGTGATGGGAGTAACCATAATCAAACTAAAGTTTAATTAATATAATTATGTTATGTGCTTTTTACTGGAAAAAGGGATTCATATACACAGACCATACTTGCATCAATGTTCTATATATAATCAGTCATGCAGTAGTGCAGATAGAATGTCGTATAAAATATAATGTTGAACGTAACTACACCAAATCACAGAGTGTTCACACATCCATATCTGACAAGACATTGTCATCATCAGGACACACTATATCATAAAGGTTCTCTTCTTCTTGAACTGGGATAGGTATCTTTTGTGAAAGTTTCTTAGGACTTGTGGGAGAACAGTTCAAGCTTGGCTCTTCCTTGAGGTAAGTGTTCTGCAGATCTTTGTACATTTCCAGTCCTGCTTCAAGGCTTGCTCCAAGCCGACATGATTGCAAATGAGTGGATGCATCTTTGATGGGGATGGAGAGTGTGTTCTCTTTTTTATTTAGAAGTATGGAGAGAATATGTCCAAAATTTGGTCGCTTTCTGGCCTCGGGATTCCTATTTAGAACAAGAATAACATAGTGATTGAACAGCTAATTCCATCTAAAATACTCCAATAAAATACATAGATTTTGTGTAATAACCATCTTGCATTACTTCCAATACTCAAGAGCATTCAATGCTTCACCAACAACTGAATGTTGCATCATGTGAATATATTATCAATATCAATATTTTACCAAAGAAGGAACTTTTCCAGACCATCTATGAGTGGGAATTTGAAGTATCAAGTTTATTTTCCTGATCACTGACTTTATTTGTGCATTTTTTAAACAATGATATTAGTAGATAAAACATTCTTCATGTTTAAACCCTTCATAGAAAATACTATAAGCAGTAGTTTGGTATCCTGATGAAGGCTAGAGCATCTATATGGTCGAAACGTCGAGTGAATACAATTTGAAGATGATTATTGAGAAGGTGATTTTAAGCATATTTAATTCTAGCCAACCACTTCATATATCCAAAAATTCCTATCCAAACAGGGTGTCCCATAGAGTTTGGATATGTGGGTCTTCTGTATTATGATCCGTCTGAAAACGTACAAACTTTGCAAATTCTAGTGGTTTTACAGATGTCCATGAAGTCACCATGTTCTATGTGCAATGCTTGGTTCAAATTGGTTATCTTTAGTCACTATCTAAACACAAAGCCAAGTTACTAGTTACTTGCTATAGCTTCCCGAACAAGGACAGCATCATTTAGAGTTATGTCAGCTAGTCATTGGCCATGACCTGGACAAAAATGTTAGAGTATGACAAGAATAACAGCTATGGCTAAAAAAAACTCAGGGAAGTAATGGATCAATAATGCTAGCAGTATCTGGTAGTTTCTGAGTCTACTGGTCTCTCAGACATCCAGGAGGATGTTATATTCGATATTCTTCTCAGCTTTCGTAAAGAAGAGGCACACTAAAATTTATTTGGATATACTTTGTTGTTAGCTTATAATACAGTCAGTAGCTAGCTACTCAATACAAACTGACCATCAGTCTTACAAATGTCCCAAATAGCAAACAGTTTCAACAACCTAAGCAAAGAGGTAGGCTAAAAATAATCTTGCTAGAAGCTAGCTCAACTATAAGTACTCTGTAAAAAACCTACCTCTTTAAAGACGTCAGAGAGGGGTTATAATATCCATGGAGAATACGCAGAACTTACCTTCTTGCTATGACCAACTCTGAAAAATTGTACACGAGTGCCATCTCAGCAATTAAAACTATGCACACATGATATCATCCATATAGGAAGATTCAATTTTTCACATATATCCGGTAGGTGTTAAGCAATTAAGCCTCCGACCTTCTACCATAGGAAGTTAGCAAAAAATCACATATCAACTTGATAAACATTTTCGGAGTTATTGTACCAGTCAACTTAGAATTAAGAAAATGTGATTATATTTACGCACTGTGTCTCCACACAGACCTACAACTTCTGCTACTCCCACCACTGCATGTTCTGTAAAACCTCCTCTGAAGTGTATAATACTATTTGTCAGCAGTTGTAGTTTAATTTTCTCACCAGCATTCGATCATGGTCCTGTAGATTATCAAGGGACAGCCAGGTGGAGGAGGAAGTCTGTAGCCAGCTTGCAGTGTCTCCAGAAACTGAATTACAATGAGGAATTGAGAAAGGGATAAGTATGTGGAATCACTTCTAAATTATACCATTAGCTATCAGCGCTCCAGTACAAATAACTACTTTCTAAGAGACCAGAGAAATCTGTATTTTCTCTTAACCATGGATATAGCTTTAGAATTTATATCAGTCCTTGGAGAAAGAAACTGAAGCATTCTTAACTCTTCCTTTGAAATTACACATAGGTAAAGTATTGTCATCTCAGCCTTGTAAATTTTTGTCTTTTGTCAATGTTATTTTTGTTGGGATACTGTCTAACAAGAGTGCATTGCTCATCTGGTAAAGGATCATCAGCTAACTTTTTTTTTTCCCACTCCCCTCTAATATATATCTACAACTGAGTCATTGTCTCTAAGATTACTTCATTAAGTCCAAAAAATGTAGTTTTATCATGAACATTTGTGGACTTGGCTTGTTGGTATATAAGATGAAAACTTGGTCTGGGTAAATGTCTATCATGTAGCGATCTGGTTACTGCTAGTAGTGAAGGAAGATTCTACTATTTTCACTTTGCTGGATTACAACTTCAAGGAGATAGAAAATAATGGCATACACACATAGATTAATTTTTTTTTAATGAACACCCTAAACAGTGATGTAATCCAGCACATAAATTAAAATGGTAGCAGACTCTTACAGAAACGAAACTTTTAAATCAACCACTACTCAATTATCCCCTAATGGAGAATAGTACTCCTAGACTTCGTTTCATATAAAACTTGTAGTACTAGAGAGTCTCCCAGGTTATTTACCACTCATAATTATGACATCATGCAGATCGATTATCATGTGTTATTTAACAATAGGAATTCCTACTTCGCAAGTATGTATTCCATCATAAGGTTTCATTCCCAATGTCCATATCTCATACAGCAGGCAGCCATAGCTCCACACATCACTGGCTGAAGAGTGCTTGTGGTAGAAGATAGCCTCAGGGGCTGTCCACCTCACTGGAACCACACCACCACGAGAGACATAGTAGTCTGTGTTGTCAAGCTGCCGTGACAAGCCAAAGTCTCCCACCTGTCAATAACGATATCATAATGTGTAGGAACAGTAGTACAAAATGGTTTGGCGAGGCAATAATTATGTACACATTGTTTGAGGAAACAGTGTAAGATGAAATATCAAGATATTTTTCATGAACTATAGTGAAATATTTTAAGTTGTATAATAAAAAATAGACTGATTAGCTTTCGACTATAGGGAATTTGCTTCCCATGTAATTACTCTGTACTTCACTTTCAGTTAAATTTTTGTAGGCATGCATGAATACATCACTGTCAAATCATTCCTGGAACAGTTTGGGTGGACTCAAACTAAATGAATAGCTTTTGCTTCACCTGTAATAGCGTATGCTTCCAATTATTGACATTGCTAAAATATCAGCACCACTGTGCAGCAGTTATTAGTATACTTATGTCACTCATACTATCAAAGTTTACAGTAATTTTCTGGAACATTTCCTGACATCAAGAAGGAGCTGTAACAGTTTGTTGTTGCTGTATGTTGGACAAGGCTTCTCATTTCTTTTTGATCGATTGTTCATCAATTTATTGCACTTCCAAGATTAGTTTTCTTTAGCATTTGTTTCTGGTTAGATTGCTGCATATAGTTGTGCTGACTAGAGCCATAATGGTACAGGACTAGCCTGTTTCATGGAACCAGCTAGTTACATATACTTTAGGATGCCATGGGGAGGAAGAAGAAGGTCACAGGATCAAAGTCTGCTCTTCCTTGGTTGACCACGAGTAATGCTAGCCACTCATGCAGCGGTTAAGGATGGTTGTTCTGTTCAAGTGCTAACTGCTCTTTCAGAAGTTAAATGGCTGACCTGTCCAGCATGTATCCATTGAACATTACATTTTTGCCCCAAAACCAAGACCATGGACCTATTTAAATGCTACTGGGGATACCGAACTTAGTGGGTTCATCCAGGTAGTTGGGGAGATCAGATGAGGCAAAAACAGAATACAGATAAAGGCACAGCAGACAGAGAGAAAGGACTTCTAAAAAAGAGAATATGATTGGCTACTGGGGAAAAAAAACCTAATGGAAAAACTTGAGCATATTTAGCGCATGTTTTTCAGCTGTCCTTTGTTGCATGAATGATATATTGACTCTCTAATCTACGAAATCTGGCGGAAAAGAAAGATTTTGTTTGTTTTCCTTGTGTAGCATGCTCCGTTTATTGTTATTGTAGCTATTTTGTTTCTTTTGGTAATAAAGAGGCTTTCTTTTGGTAATAAAGAGGCTTTCTTTTGGTGACCAATTTACCATGTTGACATCAGGTATGAACAGGGTTTCATACAGGGTTTCATACAGGATTTTTGGTTGGGGGGGGGGGGGGGGGGGAGAAAAGTATCCAGCTTAGCATCGCCCACTTTTAGCACGCTATACTACTATGTAGCTGGAAAGTGTTAGCCACTGATTATCTGTGGGTATGGCCACATTCAGTCACTTGCTAAACTTTTGGTGATATAATATGTTGTTGATTGGCTTGTGGGTACATGATTGGCTTGTGGTGGGGACATGTTTGTGTGTTTGTGTGCAGCAGGATAGTTTATGATGATTGTGTTATGAATGTGTTGATTGCTTGTAATAGCTTTAGGTGGATATGTTTGTGTGTTTGTGCCAGAAAGTTGTGGTTATGTGTTGTGAATGTGCTGTTGATTGGTATTGATTGATTGTATGCTGAGTTAAGTATAAAAGAGAAAAAAATACTAGTCCAATAAAGTGTTGTCTGTTAGTTGCCTGTTGAGTTTGTAAGAGCACTGCTCCTTGATTTTTTCCCCCTGTGGGTTGATCTCCCTGAAGAAATCATTCACAAACATGGCCTACTTTCGAAAGAGGACAAGCAGTGATACATCAGACTCGTTGACTGATCAGGAAGCTGCCCATTCCTCATCCAGTCTCTCCCAGACAACTGACAATCAGCAGGAGCCTCAGAAGAAGAAGAACAAACTCAGTGCTAGTGAAAAGAGGAAGGTCTACAGGGAAAAACTTTCATTTAAAAAAGAATGGGAGAAGAAATACCCCTGGGTCACCTGCAAGGATCCTAGTGGAGGCATGTTCTGTGCTACATGCCAGAATTGGGGGAAGCCCCCTGTTGGGTCAAGGGGTGCTTGGACAACCAGAGGCATAGTTGACTGGAACCATGCTAGTGAAGTACTGAAGAAGCATGCAGACTCCCAATGGCACAGAGATGCTGCAGCTGTTGGTGCCATGGCACAGCAAGTAGAGAGTGGGAAGTCTGTAGTTGAGCTCCAGTGTTCAGCTGTTGCACAAGAGGCTGCTGAGCATAGACAGAGAAATCGGTGTGTGTTACTCAATCTGTTTAGAGCAGTCTACTTTCTGGTCAAGAATAGAATTCCTCATATGAGTGTTTATCCACATTTTATCCAGCTCCTAGTTACCAATGGGGATAAATTACTTGAGCAACATATTAATGAAGACCCATCTAATGCCCAGTACACCTCCAAGTTCAGCACTATGTCACTAATTGAAGCCATTGACACATGGCTTGCTGATAGAAAGCCTGAAATCCAGCCCGTTCTTCTCAATTCTAGCAGATGAGAGTCAAGACATTTCCACACAGGAGGAGCTATCGATTTGTTTCCGGTGGCTTGTGGATACCCAGAGGAACACTTTTTGACGATTCTTCATCTCAAATCCACTGATGCTGAAGAAATTACACATGCTCTAACTTCCTTCATCAGTGAGAAGAATCTTGATTACTCTAAACTTGTTGGACAAGGGTATGACGGTGCTGCAACATTCTCTGGTTGCAGAAGAGGAGTGCAAAGAAGGATGTGGGTGCATGCAGCCCATGCTCTCTACATCCACTGCTCCTGCCACAGGTTGCAGCTTGCTTCCATGCAAGCAGCCGAGTCTGTTGCTACCATGAAAAAGATATTTGGCACAATGGCCAGCTTGTGGAAATTGTTTTATTATTCCCCCCAAAAAGCAGAAACTCTGAAAAAATTGCAGTCAGTCCTAAATTTTCCAGAGCTGAAAGTAGTCAAACCAAGCCAAACAAGATGGCTATCTCATGAGAGATGTGTGCGAGCCATTCGCAAGGAGCTTCCTGCTCTGATAACTACTTTGCACACGCTCTATGAAGATTGTGGTGACGCAGAAGCATATGGCATAGCGTTGGTGTTGGGCTCTTATAGTGGAGTGGCCACTATCATTCTGCTATCATCCGTGTTTGATCTTCTTGCTAAGCTCAATTGCTTTATGAAGCAACTGTAGAGTTTGATGGTGAAACCTTCACTTCTCCACCTCTCGTGGATAGAGAAGAATTCTTTGCTGAGTGGAGAGTTTTTAAGAGAGTCTTGGCACAAGAGAAGAAGAAAATGATGGAGATAAAGAAACTACTTAAGTAAACCACCCACTCTACAGGATATGAAGACAGAGATGGAGCTTTCAGGAGCATACAAAGAGATCTTCCCAGAGATTTTCAAGTTACTGGATATTTTGCTAACTCTTCCAATTGCAACAGCTACTGTCGAACGTTCTTTTAGTCAGATGAAGATTGTGAAGAGACGTCTTTGAAATAGACTAAGTGACATCAACCTTGCTAGGCTCATGAGAATCGCAATTGAAGGGCCTGAACAGACTTCAGTAGATTTTAGTGCAATTTTGGACATACTCAAGGAGAAAAATCGTCGTATTGCTTTATAAAATTATGTTTTCTAAATTACTATAATAATTATTAGCAAAATGTCAATGTCAATGTTGCACTATGACATCATAATTTTTTAAAATCCTGGGGGGGGGGGGGAACTCTGGCTGGGGGGGGACATCCAAGGTCCCCTCCCCCCCTGTATGAAACCCTGATGAACATTGTATCACTGTGTAAAAGTTATTAGCAAATACAATGTATTATGATTCCATTATGGTCTTAAAAACATGCAATGCCGATAAGTATTTGTATATGGTGCCAGTAATAATTATGCTTATTTTAGTAGGGTGGATTCTAACCCTCGTAAGTTAATAGCATTACTTTCTGGAATTGACTGGACTTGTAGAGTTTCGGATAAGTTCACTTCAGTACAAGAATCAACTTCCTGGACTGAACCTGCAGTAAGCTATAGTTATACCTCCATTTGTGTGCCGATAATTGGCAGCTTACGCTAGCACTAAAGGAATACTCATTCCCATTTTGTTGTTGGTGTCAAAAGTAGTAAGAGAATAACTTGCATAATATGTACTTCTCATTGCCTCTGACATGCCATAATTCTTGGAAATTTGGAGTTGTGCACCTTTAATGCATGTACAAGTCTATCGAAGGAGCTTTTCCAAAATAATATAAAAACTTCATCAACAGAAGAAGTTGATTTTTGGCACTGGAAGTGAACTTATTCACAGCTCTGCAATCTTAGTTAATTCCAGAAAGTACTCTTGCTCAGCTATTCACCTATAAGGGTCTGAGATTATCTATTAAAATGCCAAAATCATCACTATTACCGGCACCACATACAAATCCGCATGCGGCATTGTGTGATGCCTATGTTTTTAGCGGGACCATAACAGATCCATAATAAATGTTGTTGACATACACCCTACACATACATAAGGTCATGCATAAGGTCACCCTACAATAACCAAGCTCTATTTGGTGCTTCACCTCAGCTAGCTAGCTACTACACCACATTACTTGGTGATGTCAAGTATCGACTTTTCTAGACAGCTGCCATCTCTACTTACTGAAATAAATTGCTGCACCATATTCGGACAAAGTCACTAATGCTGGAAGCTTCCATAAATAGGGTACTAATTAAAATTTACACACTGAAGCACAGACCACTCAAGATTTGTATGTGCCATTCCTAGTATTAGCTTCTCAGTATGCTGAACTGTTGCAGCTTATTACTAGTCTATTAAGCTAGCTACATTGAATGTCTAGCTCAAAGAGAAACTTTCTTTTTGTAGGTAACATCATCAGAATATGAAATAGAACTTATTCTATATGGGTAGATTGACTCCACCCAAAAACAGGTTAACTAGCACATCCAGACAATAAGTTTATGTCTGAATTGGGTGGGCCAAGTGTTGGATCTAAAATTTTTAACCTATCCAACAATTTATTAGGTGAACTAATAAGTGGGTGTGATCACTTCAGTAATACAATTGTTTTGTATGTAGCAGTCTATATCATGGCTACCACTAACCTTGCAAATGTCATTTTTTGTGACAAAGATATTCCTAGCTGCAAGATCTCTGTGTACGAAGCCTTTGTTGGCCAAGTAATGCATCCCGAGACACACTTGCTGTGAATAGCTCAATAACAACTCCGGAGTGTTTGCTGTCACTAGTTTCCCGGAACTACAAGTATGTAAAACATTCACATCACAGATATTTTGAGGTAGAATATAAACTTGGCCTATTGGCAACCAAATTTATTTGCGGTTTTTAATAGCAACAGTTATTTTTTTCAATAGTCAACTTTAGATTTAAGTTTTATTTTTTAATGTAAAAATCCGCTTTATTGAAGTAAGAAAAGAAAAGTTAAATAGCGCTATGTCATGCCATACAACAAGACTTAATTAAGAAAGAATTTATCCAAGAGAACCTCCTTTATCAAGAGCAGAGGAATTAAGAGAGATTCCAGTTAAGAATATAGCTTCTTGTGTAAATCTATTTTGCGGAATTGTTTCCAGAAACAACAAGAGTAAAGGCCAGGAAGAGATTGTTCATGAATGCAGTTGCAATCATCTGTCTCTTTTTTCCATTTTGCTCGCTCCTTATGAAATGTGAAGTAAATACTGATAGAGCAGTCTACATAAGAGTTGAAAATTTTGGTAGTGTTGTATGGATTTTTTTTTTTTTCAAATCATATTCGAGTTTACAACTGTGGGAACTTAATGAGGTAATCAGTTGGATAGGGATCGATAGACCATTTTGAGGGGAAAAGTGTCTAACTTTGGTTATATACTATAAGTTTAACCACAAGTGAGTTATATATGGTATGATACTCTCTGTGTGCCTTCATTAAAAGGAGCATACGCAATGGTGTCTAGTAGTATAGTGCAGGAAGTGCTGTAATAAGACAACAAAATCTAGACCTAATAGTTTGTATCCTGCCTATAGCTTTTAAGATAGAGCACATCGGTCAGAGGGGAGTGCAGTCTTTCTGTTAGAGAAGGTATAGAAGCTATTGGTGATCTAGCAATAGCTGCAATGAAACCAATTATGCTGCAGGTATAGGGCAAAGCCAAGCATGGAATTACGTGACTGTCAAGACTGAATGGTACCGTTAGCATAGTCAGATGGATATGTCATTTTTATGTTTCCACTACTGTATAGCAATACCATGTCATACCTCCTTTAACACCAACAAACACTAGCCCTGTTCATAGGGGTGATAATAATGGACACAAAGTTCGGTAATCTTCAGTTCATGTTACAATCCTACTTCATTACATCAGCTAGGATCAGGTCAGGGCAGTAGTTGAAGTTTAGGTCATAGCAAAACAATCTGAGAATGCAACTGACAATGTTGATGATCATAGCTGAGGTATCATCATGATACTAATAATGCTAGGGTAGTGACAGGAAGTCATAGGGCAGTGTCACAAAGAACCAGACACAATTTTCCCGGTAGACAATTCCATTAGAAGCTGTTGATCTACTAAAGTGCCTTTTGAGGTAATTTAATGTAGTAGAAATGCATTGAAGTAACCAGAGACTCGGTGGACACTCCAGAAACCATTAGCTGTGAGGACAACATTTTAGTTTGCTATCTTTACAAAGCAAAACAAAGTCTCTGTGAATTGCAAAAGCCTTTATTATGAATATGTTTTTCTGTCCCACAAAGAATCCTCCTATATAGGCTGGTTACCACTAGGCAAGTTAATAGACATGTCAGAATCAGACCAAGAATCAACTTAGAATCAACTTAGAATCAACTTAGAATCAACTCAATATGAACTTAGAATCAACTTAGAATTGTATTAAACAATAGTTGTGTTTGGTTACTTGCCTAGCAGGAATCGGATCAATTCCAATTAATCACCTTTTCAATAATCAACTTCAAATTGTATTCACTCAACGTTTCAACTAGATGCTCTAGCCTTCGAGCGAACACAATTTGAAGTTGATTATTGAGAAGGTGATTATAATGCTATTATGTCAACTGAGAGTTCATTGAGAATTTGTTGTTGTTGTTATTGTTGTTATTACACTTACCCTTGAGCGAGGCTAAGCAGGACATTCAATAGGTCACTTTTATGAAGGAACTCAGTCACTATCATTGGCTGCATGGATATAAGGAGAGTGAAATGCACTTTTAGACATTATAAACTAAAAAGGAATCAAACATTTTTTCTATTTCACTGCTATGAGTCAAGAGGGCAATCCATGCAGAATTTAGCATGATCATATTGCCTGTTCATTATGTACCAGGCCAGGGGTTATGAATACCCCAAGTGTCCATAGAAAATCTGCAGCAGACAACATATATTATTGTGTGAATCAAGCTCATTAGCAATTCCAATTTCCAAGATCAAAATTCAGACATGTATAATTTTTATTTATTGAATGTTATCACATGGACAGGACGCATCGCATCTACCCATTTACACTTACAGCACTCCCATGCTTCACTACTCCAAAAAGCTTGACTATATTTGGATGGCGAAACTGTCCCAAGATGGCTGCCTCTTGTAGCATTTTTATCTTGTCCTCCTCCTTTGATTGTTTAAGCAACTTCTTCACTGCCACATCATGTTGGCAGCTGTCTTGAGTCCACAAACCTTTGCTGACTGTAGAAAAGGCACCACCTCCAATTTTCTTTATTATCCTGCAATAGGTCATCAATGATAGGTCAGCAGTATATCCAAATATGCTACAATACCATAGAGTAGTTCCAGATAGACTTACAAACAGGATATTTACATAAGGCTTCATGTCTCCCATATGTGAGATCAGATTTGGGAAAACCATCACAGTTGCTGTTTTTATGAATATTTTAATTTTTTATATGGCATCTGCACCTAGGGTGCCTAAAGATCATGTCTGCTGTTTGAGTGTGTTGCCTTTGAGCTGTAACGTGAAAAAGTTGCCCTCCAGCAAGAACTCAATAATCAATTATTGGAGTAATTGCATTCCAAAAGCATTGTTAGGTCAAGTGCGAGGTGAAGCTGTATACTTGGCAAGAGTGTGTGACCATCAGAACCTCCTACAATGTCGAGTCCTTTCCTGGCCCATCTTTTAAGAATACTGGCTATGTTGTTTGTACGAGTCATCTCTGTAAATCAAGAATTTCTTGAAAGCAGAAAATGCAGCACCTAAAGAAGGTGTACATGCCATTAATGCATGTGCTCAAAGCAACGCTCGCTTCACAGGTTAAGTGCATCGACCTAACTCACTGTAGAATGGGTGCCTGGGCTTATAACTGCAACATATTTATACAGTTCTAGCCATTACAGCAATAACAATTGATTATATGTTGGACAGAAATTAATAAAACTTCCTCAATAATTGTTCCTCCACATTTTGATTGGTATTCGCAAACCCAATCATATAGAGTGCCAAGTTAGTTGATCAAACATTATGTGCAATTCTTTGGTCCTAGCTGAAGTTAAAGTACCATATGGAATTATACCAATAATTCTCTTCAACAGAATCCAGGCTACTGTCGCTGTTTATTATGACTTGCTTTAGTTATATTACATAGGCAATATGAAGTCATATAGTTACAGTAAACTTTATACTAGAGACTCCCTAAGAACACTCGTGTACAATATGTGAACATATTTATTAGATTATAAATATGTTAATCACAGTACAAAATACATTATATAACCATTCTAACCATTATGATTATAGTATCAATAGTATTCTGACCATCTATATTGCAATTGTATCACTAACATAGTGACTGCATCTAAAACCATTACCATTATTGCTTACTTGATGCGTTTTCTGTTGATTGTGCAAGCTCTTTTAAAGAGCTCTTTGTAAATGTCTTCCTCAATATTTGGTGGTTCGCTGTAAGTAGCTTCTGTTGGCACATCTGGTGTTGTATAGATGTGATCAGCAGTCTACATACGGCAATAATAATAATACAACAACCAATAAAAAATATTTAAAAAACTCATATGTTCATTCTTAGAATATCAGATTCAGTAGCCCACTTGTGCATTATACGGAAACTACAAATATCAGTTTTGCTTTCGATTATAAAAATATTCATCGTTACATGACATTTCCTATAAAGGAGAGAAGGTGCAATGATTTAGTGCACATATTTCCTCATGAATAATTCTTGGTTAGTATAAAGCTGATGTCAGAATCACTATAAAAATAAGTATGTCATTATCACAACAACATGACAAGATTTTTCTCTGGTAGCCATGTTTATGCTTTACCAATAAACTTGTAAGTCATGGTAACATACAACAACAAAATTTAGCATCCCATCTCACGACCACAATAGCCAGGCAGCAGAGAGAATGGCAACTTAGAGCACAAATAATTCTACACCTACTGTAGGGTAACTCAAACCGAAAATATAGAGAACTAGATGATTTTTTACATCGCCTGGAGGTGGGATGGATGTAAAGAAGGATTTTGATAACAATGGCAACTGAACTCTTGATGATATTCATTGATTACCAATTCTAAAATTCATACTACTCAAGAATCTTCCATGCCATTTTAGTTACTAAGATTTATACTATGCTGTATTTAACCAGTTCGCTGAATCCGTATGATACCACACAAAAACATTTTGTCCTGCTCATTATAATTATAATCTCAGTACACCACATGAATTATTCGTGAGACAATGAAAATAGGTAGGGTCATGTTGACATACCTAATAGTCAATGCATATCACTTCATCAACTTCTTTGCACACAAACACTGCAACTACACTGAAGTAGGGCTTCTATCCTAGCTTCAGCAAATGTCGTGTCTATCACTGTGTGTTTGTGATTTTCTGGACGAGTGCTGTGGCTATGTGACAAATGCTTTATTAGGCATAGGTTTAGGCTTTTATGCCATTGTATATAGATTCTTTACAGTGCCCATCTTCATCAGCCAACACACTAGACTAATAAATTCATTATAACGCCACACAAAATGCATGCACACATACTCACTAGCACACATACATATACATACATACTTGCAAACACAATGCACACACACACACACACATGCAAACACATACACACATGCACATACACACATACGCATGCATGCACACACATACACACAAACACAAACACAAACACTCCCACCTTTTCCTTTAAGAAAATATTGTAGTAATCTTGCAATAGCATGGGACTCAGGGTGGCATATGGGTTGATGATACTACCCAAACTATTCAGTCCCTGAAAATGGCATAATGAACATGTTACATAATAAACATGACATCACCAACAACAACCGACTTGACATATACATACTTCATCTGCTCCTCGGCTAACAGCTTGAGACTCCTCAAAAGATGAATCCACAAACTCTGTCTTCAAAGTTCCGTTGGCCTCAACATGATCTCTCTGCTCTTTGAACGTCCTCTTGAGAGTTCTAATTGGGACCTCGTAAGTGCTGGCCGTGCTCATACTGTTAAGTTTTCTCATGTCAATTACTTTGTGGAGATCAAGAATATCATATGTTGCATTGTCTGCAGAGGAAATTTTTATCATGAAGTCAACTATTGCGCTAAACTCCTGATGATGTTAATTAGCACACTCCACTACTAATGATATTCATTTATGACCCAGTTAGGCGAGATCTTACATTTCAAGAATACTCACATCTTTCTATATATGACCTTGATGCATATAAATGGATATATGCACATACTAGACAAAAAGATAATATATTTGACAGGGCATCAAAAATATGGTGGAGGCCTAGTGGCCACCTTTTTCAAAACCTTATTATTCAACCACAAATTCCCCTCCCCCCCAAAAAATAATAATAATAAGTTGACCTAATTATATGTTGAAAGATTTACTTAGGTCATAGTTAGATCTAGCAATCATTCGGATGAGTGACGTACAATAGCATGTGTAGTATACAAACTTCCAGTTTAGCTTCCTTGTGACATATGCTTGACATTGTATTGTAAGACATTTACCTATGGTGAATGCACTATTTTCATCCTTTTTGCCTTTCCTTCTTGCTCGCACATAAAACAGAACACCAGTCACTGCCAATAGTGACACTGCTATCACGATCAGCAGCACAATCACAATCCCAGCTACTCCTCCAGAACTCAGTCCTGTTGAGACCTCTATAACCTCTTGATCACTAGTGGCCTCTACCAGAAAGTAGCTTCAAATGATGTCAGTACCTCATTGAAGGTTATAGTCTAACCTTGGGTGGCTGTTTGCACCGTAGTGGGGCTGGTGGTATCTATCACCTCTGGAGTGACTTCACTTGAAGGGGTCACTGCATGAAGTAGAGCAATGAAACTTACTGTAGCAACATTGAAGCTGCATTTGGAAAAACTTACCTATTGTAGCTGAAACATGTATAGCTTTGTCAGGGAGCGTTACTAGCTTTGAATTCATTGCAAGTCGTATCAATTTGGGTAGCGACACAGAATTTTGATAAAAATATAAACTAGATTGATCACTTATGTTAGATATAACTGGTAATACTGCATCAAAGTAAGTATACACTGCAATATAGTCTCCCTTTTCGATGTCAATATAACCTGTAGGATCAATACTGATGTTCACGCACTGAAAATCATCTGGCTGTGGAGGAATAGCTAAGGTAGTAGGGTAATTGCCGATGCGTTCAATATAGTTGTTCTTGAGCCGCCACGTTTGAAGGAGAATCTGTAAAGAATTTCTTGTGCTAAACATCCGAGGATTGTAGTAGCAAAGTCTCCAGTGTGTGATCTGGCCACTGCATGAGGCTGGGCTATCTCTGTCTATGTACAATCCTGGAACTCCATACGGTGATTTTTGTGGCAAGTCTGCTTTTCCAAGGGAGCATCCATCCCCTCTCACAATTACTGCCACAAGAGCTGGATTGGCAAGAATAACAAAACGGATTGCTAACAACATCTGGAAGTGTTCACGCAAAATGCAGTGACTACCTATAAACCTACCTAAGACAATATTTGATGTTAAAAATGCGGTCACCATTTTCAATATCACGCTCGAGACGATAAAGATCTGCTGTAAGCTGTTCTCCAAAAATATATGTTCAACATCGTGGGTTTGCCGCAACTGGCGACCTCCTTAATATTAATTACGTAAACCGGATGTGGTATAATTATACTCGTTCCTGACTACGCTCGTGCACACGAACGGATATTATGAGCGCGTGATCCACTGAAGAGGTACGGGTGTGTGGTTTACACGAAAAGGTGTGGTTCCCAATCATGTGACGCCAGGTACAGGGGTGTGGTTTTCACGGGGAAAAACTTCTTTCTGGTCAGGCGTGCTAGAAACTGCTGAGGAATGGATACTCAGAGTTGCCAACCGTCCCGGAATGGCCGGGACAGTCCCGGCATTTTTAGCCTTGTCCCGGTGGTGTCCTTGTCCCGGTGTCCCAGGGAATTTGGCATCCCCGTGCAAAATATCCTAGGGTATTTGGCATCCCCGCAGGGAATTTGGTATCCCCACTTTTACACACGCGGCGTCGGATATGGCTTCGTTTACTGAAGAAGAACGTAAATATGACGAAGTGTACCAGTATCTCCACCAAGAAGTTTACCCTGAAGGAGCCCAGAAAGCTGTTTTTGTATAGGCCTAGTTAGGTAGCGTATTTTAATTTTACTTATAACCACAGACAGGTATATGACGAGGACACCACGTTGAAGGGCACTCTTTCTTGGCAGCATCACAAATAACTGCTAGCCCCCCAGTGCTTGTAGCAAGAGCTACAAAGTACGTGCTAGCTGGCGTCGGGATGGGGATACCAAATTCCCTGAGGGGATGCCAAATACCCTAGGGTATTTGGTGTGGGGATACCATATTCCCTGGCATGCCAAATACCCTGTGACACCGGAAATGTCCCGGAATTTACAGCTACGCGCACCTTGCGCTTCCACTCGCAGTCTCAAGCTTGTCCTTTAACACTCGTAAAGCAACAAAAACAGGACAAGTTTTTAGCTGAGAAAAACTTCAGATAAACAATTACGGGTGTGCGAAACAACCTTTGACCTTGTTTTGATTGGAGGTGCGGCACTCAGTGCAATCTCAGCAAAATGGCAAAGAAGCAGAGGAGAGAATGCCATTTTGACAATAAATGGACCAAAGAATTTCAGGGGATTAGGCAAGAGTTTCAAAGGTATAAATTAAAAATATAAAATGAAATTGATTGACAAAGTAAGTAAGCATGGAATACAGCAAATACAGGGTAAATAATAACATCATGGGTACAGTGTGCTGCTTGTGTTCAATGCAATAGTAATGTCAGTAGTCTTGCCTTCATTTTAGGTCACTTGTATGCCCAATGTACTGTATAGACATGATATATAACTCTAAAGATAGGTCTGTCTGTGTGCTCTCTCTTGATAATAAACATCCATAGATTCTGCACACTTCACTGTAAACTTTATATATAGCTCAAATGCTTGTATCACTTGTATGCCCAATGTACTCTGTGTGCAATCGATTTTGGTGTTACCCGTGGTGGCCGTAATGATGTCACATCTCACCTCAAGAGCAAGAAACATAAGGATATGTCAAAGGCTGTGCTATCAACTATTTCAATCACCTCTCTCTTCCAACATCAGAGAAGTGATCAAGTAATCGAAGCAGAGGTCAGGTGGGCTACATTTGTTGCTAAGCACAACATATCCTTTCTGTCTAGTGACCATGCCACCAAGCTTTTCAGCAAGATGTTCCCAGACTCTGAAATTGCAAAGAAATTATCCTGTTCCCACACCAAAATCACCGCCATAGTGAAGAAAGCTCTTGCTCCTTACTTCACACAGAGAGTTATGGAGTCAATGTCAAGTGGTCCATTCTCTTTGATGATCGATGAATCCCATGACAAGAGGGATAAGCCTTGCATAATTCTTTTGAGGCTTCTTGATCCGCAGGTAGGTGAAGTACGGACGAGATTCTTGGATATGTCTGTTGTGAACATTGATATAGCTACCAACTTGTTTCAAGCCTTGAAGGAGTCACTGACTAAGAATGGGCTCAGCTTTGACAATGCAGTGTCTTTCATGTCTGATACCACCAATGTTATGAAAGGAGTGAGGTCAGGTGTGCAGAAGCAGATTAAGGATGAGATCCCAACTTTGTATGATGTTGGTTGCATCTGCCATTTGGCTGATTTAACAGTCAAAGCTGGTTTGAAGGTACAGTACTCCCAGTGAATATTGACTAGCTCTTCATCGACATATTCTACTACCTCCATAGCAGCAAGAGTGCAGCAATTTGTCATGGTGTTCACTTTTCACCACTGAGCCAGGGGTGATTTTGAAGCATTGCCCCACACGATGGCTCAGCTTGCTGAAGTGTGTGAATCGTTACCTCAGGCAGTATGATGGTTTGAAGTCATTCTTCTTGTCTTGTGAGGAAGCTGAAACAGCTCAAGGCTTGAGAATCCTCTGACGAAACCTCTGTTGTTCTTTTATCTTGCCCTCAATGGATCAATTCAACCGCCTCTTCCAGAAATACAGAGAATACTACCTCACATGAGATGAACCGGTTCGCGAAAAATCGCGTATAAAATTAATGGCGAGGTCAATACGCTAATTAGGGGGCGTGGTCGAAAATTCGCGCCGTATATAAAATTAATGTCCCGGAATTAACTTATGGAAAGTTGGCAAGTATGTCATACTGCTTGCTAAAAAGCTGTGATGGAAGCTGTGATGGACTGTAGCTATGCTGCTCTATCGTGTGCAGCGATAGTATAAACATTGCTGCTTGGCTTGCTAATGCTGAAGACTATCACTGACGATCACCTCCAGATCAATCCAATTAGCTCCTACTCCGCTCATGTCTTCTCGCCAATACCACCCATCGAACATCATAATCCCATTCTCCCGCACTGCATCCATGCAGTCTTCCTTTGTTCCCTCCGCCACAGCTATTTGGAACTCGCTCCCAACCTCCATTAGATCCTCGTCCTCGCTCTCTTCCTTCAAACGATTTATTAAACAATTCTTCGCCTAACTTGAATAATTTTTCAACCTATATTGTTATCATGTATGTAAGGCCCTAGATAGCTTTTGCTACTGAGCTCGTTTTTCAAAAAAAAAATGTTGGTGTCGGATTATGCTCCTCCAACAAACTCATATATAGCCTCCAACTTTTTCAAAATACCTTCAGGGATAAAAACACCCATACAAATATTTGCATGCCTATTTTTAATTTATTATAATTAGCAGCACTCCCTTTCACAATCATAAAATAGTAGAATAGTGCTAGCACAACTGACCTTTTTCCTTGGTATATATATATTCTTATACAGTGACATTATAGCCCTCCAGACAATTTTGGGCAGAGGTCACTGAGGTGAAGAAGCCAACTGAAATAGTAAAAGCCTACAGGATATTGCAGTGGACTCAGCATGTTATCTATGACACTTAATCCTCACAAATTTTTTGCCTGGCCGGCAACAGTTAGTCCGGACAATAAACCTTCCTCTTAGCTAATATTGGCCATCTCACTGTATCTTAGCAAAATTCTCCCCACCAACCCTGTACATTCATCTTTTTCTCAATTACTAAAACATAAAAATATCAAAAGGTTACTCTTTAAGAAGAGTTAGATCTACTGCCTGAGAAGTATTCTGTACGAGATGTGGAGGGGCGAGCAACTGTCTTTCTTTGAAAAGAGGCAGAACACTACTGTAGTAACAATTATTTTCATATGCGATCTCTATCCAGCTCTTACACTCCATTGATTTTTGACAACCACTTTGTGCAATGTCTGTGGGAATCTGTATGGAGCCTTTTAGAGGTGTGAATCTGGTCCATCTGCACTCGCCTTTGACTAAAGAATCAGTAGCCACATAGATGTCAACTTGAAACAGTGTTGAGGCAGCAACAAGCTCGAGTTGTGTCCCCCATGATCCCAATCTGCTTGCTGTGTCTAGATGTCTTTCAGTCTCGCCTCTGGTGTCTTCTGCAAGATGTCCCTGGGAGTGGAAGTGACCCATGATTTGACATATTTTGAGCAACAAATTGCACTAAAGTAGCTCGCAGATTGCTGTGTTGCTCCGGATCATTCGTAAGTTGTTTCGAAAGTGCCCTGTATTGGCAATTACCATCTGCTTGCATAGGATCCAATTTGCATCCATGTAGAACCAGAAAGCTCGCCATAGCACTCCTCTATTAGACAATATACACAATATACATAACAGTATTAGACCATTCAAAGTTAATTCCTGTCAAACTGGATGTGAAATTTTACCCTGGGTGTATGGACAGTCATAAATATTTTAGTCGGTTTCTAGGCAACCCTAACACGTCACTGTAGTTGCTAGGGATCCAAATGAAGCTGCTATTCTAAGATGGTTGCAGTGGTCTGGTCTAAGGTGTGTATTACATATGTGCATGCACTGGAAGACTATAGCTTTGTGGGGTGACTTAACCTTGGATTTGTTTAAGGGGAAGGTGTCCACGAACTCATTAATTATTCATGAGCTGTATTTTTGGGACTATAACTTTGTTTTTGTTTACCCCCTAACCTAGACGTTGTTACCAAAAGATTGCTTGCTTGGAGTGCTCTCCAATGATATACTCCATAAGTATTTTTGAGCAAATAGGTGGGGGGGGGGGGGGGGGGGAACCTCCTAAAAGTCTGAATGTCACTGTGCATTTTCCACCCTACTCAGAAGTACACCCAAAACACATCAGAATTGTGGCCAGACTACAGTCAAACACACAATTGTGTGATAAACACCCGGCTGCCCTTACGTAATCCCGCCCAAAGGGTAGGTTTCGTGCTAGTGTAGCTAAAGGACCTACTAATGCTTCACCTCATATGCTGGGAAGGTCTCAAATATTAGTTAAGAAAGGGAAGTAAAAATCGGACAAGCAATTAAGTCACAAAGTGTCCAATATAATGTCATGGAAGTTTCACTGTGTGTACTGTACTGTAAGTGCATGAGATTCCATGGTTGTTTTTGAGTACAGACACAATGCAAGACAAAAAAATTATACTTTACCTTGGGGTTATCTCCACAATCAGCACTCCCCTTGGTATGCAACAAAGCATGATTGTCTTGGCCTGGCAATATATAATCGGTATACATGGTAGATGATTCACAGGATTTAGCAAGTACAGTAAAACCTTGTCTACGGGGGGGGCATAAAATTCAACCAAATCTACTCCATTTAGAGCAAATATAAAGCTTTAGCTGTGGTTACTCACTCTGCACAACGTCGTGACATTTTCGTTGCTTGCAACATTGCTTCTTCCTGCCCAGTCCTCCAAACTTGCGCATGTCCTTGCAATTTTCACACACACCACAAGTCCTGTCGAGTACATCCAGTACATGTGTGGCATCTTTTGCGCCTCTTGTCGAGCAACTTTCTCTGAGACATCATTGTCTACATACAGCCCCTCATCTTCCATAGTACCACTAGTACCTGAATACGTAGTGTACAGTGAACTTCTTCTAATCTGGCAATGCACCCTTGGGACAATTAATAAAGGTGGCCTGATTAGTGGGGTGGCCATATTTCAGGGGTTAAGTTGCAATAGAAATACGAACAAAAGAGACTTCTTCCAGTGTCCATTTCAGATTGGATGGAGTCCACTGTACATGTATACGTGTATTTGCAAAATAGCAGATAATGATACCTTGGTGACTTCTCTCAGTTTTGTTGATTGAAAGTTGTTCCTCCTATTGAAGTGGCTGTGACTATTCCTTCTTTACTTGTGCAGCCTAAAGGATCAACACACATGAATATAAAAAATATGATTGTATCATTGTGCTGTGACACCTTTCTGAGAACATCTGCTTTTTGGCCAACTCTGTTCCTGCATCTCCAGTCATCCCTCACACGCACCCTCCTGGTCCTCAGTGGCAAAGCTCGGTACTTGTGGCGAATTGCTTTCGCTCTCTTCCTGACAGCAGTACGAGTTTGTGGTCTGAGTACTAAGCTATCCTGTTTTGGTAGCTTGGTCCGAAATTCAGTAACTAACTTCTCAATGCTAGTATGCCATTCCCATGGGTCCTTAGGCTCCGTGCATGAATACGTCAGTGTCTCGAGAATTTTCAAGCTAATTCTTGCACTTTCACCAACCTGGTATCACCTTCTCAAATGTCTGCATGCATGAATTAACCAGAAAGTTCAAGTCAACATAACTATAGTATAATAATTATACCTTGTACTTTGGGATATCACACGTCGCAGAATCTCCCAGCAGCTCCTCCTCCCCATTTGCAAGGACACTGTCACTGGTATTCACATTCGCCCACTTAGACTTTGATCTCTAAAATGGTTGCCAAGGGATTCGCTATCAATCTTAACATAGGGGCTGTGAAGATATTCTTGTGGAAGTATGTTCCAATCCCACTGAGAGTGGATTCGAAAAATTGCAAAAAAAATGCTTGCATGGTAAATTTCATTGTTTCCAGTCTAAACATGTGCACTGAGGCATATGACCTTTGCCTGTATCCAAATTCTACAGTGTGTGTCTTGTCTTTAGAACCCTTGACTTCAAAAAAAAAAATTTGCTCATCCATCATAATGACATCATCTGAAGAATACTTTAAGGCTTTTGCTTTCCTGTCTAAGCAGTGTAAAATAGTAGCATGGGGTCTGCCTTTCAGATAGTCTGGAACAAATTAATTGTACGTTCTGTACTGTCCTGACTGTACTGTGAGTAGTTACGATACAGATACTTTTGGTGAGTTTCTGGGAGAAATGATTCAATCAAGAGTGTAACTAAAGAGTGGTATTTTTACGTGGGAGAAAACTGTACTTCAAACTATATTGAAAGATTCAGCTCCATTATTGGTGTTGACAGCAGCATGGTATTCTTGAGTACGGAAAGCACGTCCACATCTATAAAATTAATGCAGAATGATAAGGTTATGCCAGTTGAACATACCTAACTGGCGCTTCATGGTTTTAGTATGCACACTCTGATGATCAATGTAATGCACTCATCTTAATTCGGTCGAGTGTTATTGACCATCCTTGTGCATTAAAATCACTTAAGGCCGTCTAGGCATGTTATAAACCTTGAATACCCTTTTTAACAGTGTCATAATTATTTATACATGCACAGATATGCACACAAGATTGACTCAGCATGGACACATGTATGCGTCAACAAAATACAATTCATAGCTATATTATTATACATGGATATGCAACTATGTAGGGGCTCAAAGATGACACATATTTTACCTGAGGAATTGAGAACCACTTGGATTCTAACCACTCTCGGACTTGCTGATTCTTTGTCCAGATTGCTGATTTCTTCAACTTGTTGACTTCCTCCTGATTGTGATAATCCAATGAGCATCCTTCTCTGTAGGCAAAGGAGCCCAAGCACAGCTTCGAAGCAGAGCAAGGAGCACTTCAGCATCTGATGAAGATAGGCCATGCTTTCTCGCTTTCACCCAGCGTTCCCAGCACTGCTCCCTATAAAAATCACAGAGGTAAGTTTTGCATTCTGGAAAGACATTTTTGATAGCGCTCATTTCTCTTCAGAATAATCTACCATGAGAGTTATAGAATTGCCATACATTTTTAGTAGCTGTTGCTGCCACTTTTCCTGGTGACACAAAGAAGAGGTTGAGGTGGCCCTAATTTAATGTCTTCTTCATTCGATGTTGATTTAGGGTCTTTGTATTCACGAAAATGAAACTTTGAAGCTGGATTATCTTTTATCCATTGATTAATCTTGAGCTTTAAATTATCCTGATCAAATTTGGACATCTCCAATGCCTTTTGAGCTAAGTATATGTGGTTACAAATATCTGTTTCAGTTGGGAAGTATGTCCTATTGGTTGTTGCTATCTGTTGATCTGGGCATAGCATGTGGTGTACATACCTCTTTAGAGCCCTCTTTACTTCTTGTGTAGTAGTTGCACCTTCCGAAACCAATTCATTAATTTTATATACTAACTTTGGATGGATCTTTTGGGAAAATCATATTTCACCACTAGTCTTGTGGTATGGATGATTAGCATCTTGTGTAGGCAAAAAGATAAAGTATTTTGTAAGCGATTTTCAGTGATCTTAACTTCATTATTACTTCCTTCTTCTTTTCCTTCAGCTTTCGAGCCCCCATCCTGGCTACATCCTCAGCTGTAATTCCAAATTCTGGAAATAGCTTAATCGTGTATATATTAAGATGTGCAGGACAACCAATTTTACGGGTGCCTTGGAGTTTCATACGATCTGAAGTAGCTCTTTTTTCCTTATAGTAAAGCTTCCCAAATTGACAGTGCAACTTCCTTACTTCTGTCACAACAAAAGTTACATTGTTGAAAGTGATATTCTGCCCCTCAATTGTGTGGCTCCAGAAAGTTCGAAAAGCCTATAGTTCACACAAATTTAGCTATTTTCATGCAAGGATCATATATGCCCTAGATGCATGTAGCCTCGCACAGCAACTCTCTAGAAAATCAGAGTCCACTCAATTCCAAACACTAGATTTGTATCAGTTGCAATGGAGCTGCAATCCAGAATGCCAACTTAGCTAACTGTTCATTGCAGTTGAAGAAGCAGCAGGATTATTTTCATCATAATTATGTGCACACTTATTGAGGTGCACCAGTGCCAACAATAAAGTTTTATGATGTCACTGACTGCAGATTTATATCTTGAAGTTGGTGTACAAGAATACCCTGAAGAATACCCTGGCTCTAGCTAAGATGCCACAAATAACTATTTTACAGCTTCTCATGTTTTCCAGCTGGAGGCTGATTTTCATCATTTTCCCGAACCGTTTTCTTCACTGAAGATCTAGTACCAAATGAACCGAGCGTTTTTCTTCTGTGGGCTTCCAGGACCCCATCTAAATCATCTACCACCCCTCCATAATAGTGAGCAGCAACAGACTTCAGGTTTTTGCTCCCCCACCACTTGCACTCAGAACTCATCGTGAAAACCACACCCCTTTACCTGGCGGAAATATCACATGACTGGAACCACACCTTTTATGTAAACCACACACCCGTACCTCAGATCGAGTGAATTTAGTGAACCCCCTTCTTCAGGAGCAAACGTCAGTGACACATCCAAAATATTCATTGATTGAGTGGCAGCGGATGGTGAAAGTGTGATGGCGAGAGAGAGAAAATCAAGCAAAATTATTTGATGCACGAGGGGCCAAACTTGACATGCTAGACTGGCCCTATCATAGCCAATAGCTGCAGTATTATGATCTGTATATTTATGTCATGTCATAATGCTGGGATTGTGACTTGGGGAAATTATATGTACGGTATTTGTATATATTCCTTCCAGATTTGCACCCTGCAACATAATAGGCTAGAAAATTTTGAGTGCATATAGATGGAGGTGAGAGGGTTTAGTTAAGAGTACTTAGAAGCAGTTTCCCTTGAAGATGGGAGGCACAATACCCTAAGAGTAAGCTCATCAGGCAGTTCTTTCTGGAGCCATTCTCGGAGTCTAAATGGAGAACCTTGCAAAGGTTGACAAGAACTTGTTAAAGTGATAGTTTGCATTCTAGACACTGTTTAGTGTGTTCAGAATATTCTCCACGTCTCTCCTCTTTCATTGGTTATCCTTCCTATATGCCAGAGTTTCTCTTTCATATTACCAAGATCGATAATAGTTTCTGATCAACATGACAAAAAATGGTGTATCCCACATCCAAGGCCACAGATGTCTATAAATATGGTAGCAACAATGAAATGCCAGCATCTAGATACTACCATCTAGTCATTCTTACGTGTATATAGTTTTTCCCCCTCTCCCTTCTAATCTTCTGCCATTTTTTAAAATCTACTATGACAACCATAGTCAGATTTAAGCCCACTTTATTAGATGACCTGTTCATTCTTTTTTACATCTGAACAGCATACATAGATAGATGCATAATACCCAAAAGTCAGGAAATGATGTTGAACAGGAGTATGGAAAGATTCCCCATACATATGGTCCACTGACAATGTCTCGAATACCATCATCAAACTACGAGGAAACCAAATCATGTGACATCAAGTCAGACAAAAGGTCACACATGGTGACCAAGTATGACAAGTTCATCTCACCTGTACCGCCAACCTAGTTATTCAGGGGCGCATCCAGAAAATTGAACAGGTGGGTTCTTTTGATAAACTTCATGACTGCCACACTCACTTTATTAAACCACACATACTTTTCAAAAGTCATTTAGCATGCATGCAGACATTTACTTAAAATTATACTGTTTACTGTGTTAGTAGGCAGGGATAGAGCCATCCTGCAAGGGTGTTTGTTTTCAAAGGCTGCAACCAGATGGTTGAAATTAAGATCTCGTTCTTCCCACATTGTAGACCGAAGATATATCTTCAGCAACTTCAGCAGGCTGTTGACTCTCTCTGACTCACAGGTAGTAATTGGTAGTGCACATGCTATAACTAGTAGTACTTTTATATTAGGAAAGGCATCTTCATCACAGCATAGTAAAGCTGCTTGTAGAGTGTCAGGCCGGTCATCTGGTGACATAGAAATAAATTTTATCTTCCACCTATTAAATTCTAAAGAGAGCAATGGAGGAGAAGGCAAGTCAGACTTGTTCAGTTCACCACATCTTTAATGGAGGAGAAGGCAAGTCAGACTTGTTCAGTTCACCACATCTTTAATGGGGAGGAGAAGGCAAGTCAGACTTGCTCAGTTCACACATCTTTAATGGGGAGGAGAAGGCAAGTCAGACTTGTTCAGTTCACCTACATCTTTAATGGAGGAGAAGGCATAAGACACAGCAGTGGATGGAATGAGACCAAGCAGTTTCATCTTTGTCTGGTGAATTGATCCAAATCTGGTTTCCATTTCTGTGGTTATGTGATTCAAGAAAGGCATCATGATGTTTCTGCTTCAGTGCCTTGTCTTGATGTATAATTCTGGGAATGCTAACAGGTATGTTAATGCTGTCAGCAAAAGTTTTGATTCCTTCGAACCAAGCATGGAATTCTGCTTCACATTTGTTTTAAACAGTTCCAACTCCAGTTGCACATCTGAAATGTGTTCATATGCAGACATAAATAACATCATGAGTCCTCTTTTGAAGTTGATTGTAACATATCGAAGACTACTAAAGATTCTCATTACTGCTGAACGAAACGAGAAATTTAAAAGAAGTAAGTTGATGAAGGTTGCTTTTGCAAAGGTTTCTGAATCCCAAGACCAATTGCCATACTCTGAACTACTACTACTACTAATTGATTCCATAGTCTTGATAATTGCAAGATACAAGTCATAAAATACCAAATAGGATTCTATCCTCTGAACACAGCGTGTTTGGGACAAGTCCTTGAGTTTAACTCTTTTCTCTGCAGGTGAAACTGATTCAATAACATGCTCAAAAAATGCTGATAATACTTACAATTTCTGAAATAACACCATTGGCATTTCTGATTAGCATGCTTTCAAAATACAAAGATTCAACTGGTGACTTTGGCAGTGAGCTGAAGAGTTACTTGACAGATCCTTGCCTGAACACCCACATTGCTGGAAGACATACTGGCTGCACCATCATAGCCTTGACCTCTACAGAATGTGACATCTATGTCATGTGCTTGAAGCCAAGAAGGTAGGGCAGTTGAGATGGAATCGCTTGGAATATGTTCTACAGTAATAAAATTAAGAAATTCTTCTCTGATTTGTTTCTCAACATCAACAAATCATATCACTATTGAAACCTGCTCCAAATTAGCACAATCTGTTATCTCATCTTCTAATGAAACACTTTGCATCTTTTATTTCTTTAATAATCTTATTCCAGATTATGCTACCTCCTATGGAGATTATTTCATTTTGGATGGTCTTAGAGGTGTGACTATACTGCATTTTGAGGTGCATTTTCCAGATGTATGCACAGCACCTCATCCGTCTTAGGCCTAAATTGGACCAGTTCAACCTTTATTATCAAACTCAGTTGCTGTAAAATCATCTCTAAGACTTCAACAGTGACGTCACCACCGTTGATTTTGAGCCACTTGCTCTTCATGGTGCTTGCTGAGCATGCAAGCAACATTCTGGGTTGGTACAGCCGAACACAAACCAACCATTCTTGTCATTGAATCATGAAGGTATTGATGATCTTCATGGCTGAGACAAGCCGAAGACTGCTTATTCCAGACCTGAAAAGGCTTTGTTACAAAGATCCCTGACTTTTGCTGCCTAACATCGCCTGGAGCAAACAAAGCACAAGCTTTACGGTAGACACCATCTTGAGAAATTTGACGCCTAACCCACTCAGCTTTAAAGCAATGATTGATGCGATAAAAATGCTTAGCAGGATAATTATATGAAGTATCTGGAATACAATTGATGATGTTAACTTAGTGATATATAGGTGATTTAAATTTGCACTTTGTAGCAAAATGCCTAGGCAGGAGGAGGGAGGAGAGAAAGAAGTGGAAGAGAAGATGTCACACTTTATGAACTAGGTTCAGGATCCAGCTGGGCTGATTCAGTTTGAGGGGAAACTGCAGTAGGTTGATTTGCATCGGTAGTTGGGTATAAATAGGATAAAAAGTCTTACAGTTTTCCTCCCAAGGACTTCTTTGAAATTTGACCAACAGAACTCTTCATGGCTAGCTTAATTTCAAACACCAAGTTGCACACCACGCAAAAAGAGGGGCAGGGCTAGTCGTCTGTGGCATGGCTATTGACACACCCACAATTGTGGTATGAGCAACTAAACTGCAGCTCTTGTTTGCAGTGAGTAGTCTCGCTCGCACAAACACTTTACCAAACAACAGTATTGGCAATGGACCCGTATTGCAATTCCAGCACATGAACTGAGAAGCATAAGAATCAGACTCAGTGAGTGCATTTTGATAATGCTGAGTTATGGCTGAAGGGGGTTCTTAAGCCCAAAGAGCCCCCCTGGATCTGCCACTGGTTATTTGCCTATCCTTCTACCACCATTCCTGGCATCTCAAACTACTGCATCATCACCCAACTCCCATCCCTCTACATCATCTTCCTGTGGTATTAATGCTAGACTAAGGAAGTCTGGTCTTTGCACTGTTGAGGCTGTGGTGGCAGTAGAAACCACAACAAAGCCAAAATGTCACACTACAAAGGCTGGATGTCTCTCATCTTCCATTCTCATTACATGTACTAACAAAGTCAAACTAACTCTAGAGTTTTATCATCATACTGGTTATAACTTATATTCCTCAGTTGATTGAGCTCCAATTAATGTGCAATGACAAAAACATCCATATTTATCTCCTTCTTGGTATCCACCTAACCTGAAAGGTCGTACATAGTTCCTTAATTCAATGTTTAGTCAAACCACAAAGTGATAAGGAAACAGCTAGGTATTGAAACTGCCTGAACACGCGAATTGTGTAAATATTTAATCCTTGAACATGATTGTTTTTATTCTCGAGTAGTTTCAAGTCCTGCTAAGCTAAAAGTAATTAAGTAACAATGTGCGTACACTTACCTTGTTTTACCTACCGAATTAGGAAGCAATTAGTTGCGCAGCACACTGATAACCTTGAACGCACGTGATGCTAATGATGCAGCTCTGCTTTGGTCAAGTTCGGTGAGCATGTTAAGCTCTGAGACTTTGCAGGGATGCCTGCGGTATTGATATCATAATAATCACAATTTTCTAAAAAAAGGTTGATTTTTACTTGGGACTCTCACATATAATGAACTTGATATAGGAAACAGGGTAGTTTAAAATGAGACAAAACTTCAAGAAACATGATGCATGTGCATCTTGCAGTGAGGCAGTTGATTTCATCGAGACCATACCTGCTCCAATGGGAATTACTTTCATCTGAGCATGCTCATTGGAAGGCTCTAATAGTAGTGTTTGCTTACTTCTTTGTCAAATTTCGGGTTTCTAGGTAGGCAAAGATGTGCAATCCTGGTCATGAAGATGGAAGTTATGGCAACCAACATAGTATATTGAGTGT